>MVJL01003836.1:0-11153 GCA_002156465.1 Macrocentrus cingulum
AATCATCATGAATTTGGACTTTTTTATGTATGTAGAGATTATTTGAATTGAGTGTTTTATTTGTGAGATTAAAAAGAAGGATTGAATAATTTTTTACGCTTGGAATTTCTATATTGTCATGGCTGGATTGTGAGGAATTTAGTACTGCATAATATTTCGAACAATTTTTGATATTTGTGATGATTATATTTTTCACAGTATCCAGATCCTCGAAAAATGCAAATCAACCTGACAGGATTTTTAAATGCCAAAAATGCACGGGCATTTATGGGTGAATTGTGGGATTTATTGGTGTCGGCGCAAGAAAGCGTAACTGGAATTCCAGAGGCTTTCTTACAGCAGAAAAAAGATCAGATTAAAAAGCGCCTGGTGAGTATGAGTAAAAAAAAAACAATTATAAAATAATTGTACACATATATTGATAAATATTTTCAGGAAGAGCAGGAGAAACTGCAACTTTTGGCTGAAAAGGAGAAAGAAAAGGAAAAAGAAGAGGCAGAAAAGTTAAAGAAGGACGAGAAGGATCATAGCAGTTCAAAGGAACACAAGCGTGATCGTAGTCGCGAACGTGAGAGAGACAGGTACGAATTTCAATGAAAATTTATGTTTAAACAATGTATTTAATGTCATTAACTCTTTGAAGATGTTTGATTTTAATTCTAGAATAATTTTAACATAAAAAAAAATTTCACACTCACTAATGCACTCATTTTCCAGAAGCAAGCGCAGCCGATCGCGGGATCGTCATCGCGACCGTGATCGCTCGAGTCGCAGGCGGAAATCGAGTTCCAAGTCGCCGAGTAAGAGTGTATCGAAGGATAACGGCAAGGATGGACCAGAAATCAAAGTTGAGAAGGAAGAATCACCCCAACTGGACAATGCCATCCCTCAGATGCCAATAAAAACGAAACCGTAAGAATTTTTCACTGCTTGCATTTTTTTCTTAACTTTTAAAAAACAAAAAATGAAAAAAATTCAAACAATCAAATTTTTTTTCTAACTTTCAAAGTTAATAAAAAGATTGCTTGAACATTATATACTGAAATTTGAATTGTTTAATGATATATCTCAGAAACAAAGGGCTTGACAATAAAAACTATAGAGATCTATTTTCTTAACAATTAAATTTACTTTCTTTTTTATTTGAAACTTTTTTTTATGAAATCAAAATTTTTCGAGTTATCACATTTAAATAATGCAAATCGATCTTTTTTTGCTTATATCTCGTTAATACTTGTTTACATGACTAAAATACCTATTAGAAAAACTAAAGATAATTTTATTTGCTACATTTTTTATCTAAAACTTTTTTTCCTATGATTAATATTTTTAGAAAAATTCCATGTTTCATGCGGAATTATCACGCGCATCCCTCAAAGATGCATTTTCGATTTTAATTATTAAAGCATAAAAGGAATAAATAGTCATGTTTGTTTATTGGATTGCAATTGCAGAGAGGCAGCAGTGGCAATCTCACGACTACAGGCCAAGTTGATGAGCATCGCCGATGGAAAAAAGAAGAATAATCGCTCGGCATCGCCGGAAAATGAGAAGAAAAAATCGCGGTCAAAGTCACCGGCAAATCGAACAAAGCGCTCCAAGTCCAAGTCACCAGTAGTGGCGAAAAAACGATCTCGATCGCCAGTAGTGTCGCGTTCGCGACGCTCGCGCTCCAAATCACGCAGGAGGTCACGATCCAAGTCAAAGTCACGACGCTCCAAGTCGCGATCGGCAGAGCGGTTAAAATCCCGGCGGTCAAGGTCGCGCAACTCTCGATCCAAGTCGCGCTCGCGCTCCAAAAAATCCCGGTCAAAGAGCGGCGATCGCAACAAGAGTCGCAAGTCACGATCGGACTCGAGTGACTCGCGATCATCCAAATCACGATCAAAGTCGTCGGATAAACGCAAGGATCATGGCAAACGGGGTGGCGCGAGCTCGAGCAGCAGTTCCGACAGTGATGATGACAAGCGCAAGGACAAAAATGACTTTGAGGTCCGCAAAAAGAAGGATGGTGTGCAGGCAAAGAGATCGTACCGCAAGACAAATAAGGATGACAGCGGCAGTGACAGCGACTCGAGTCGCGAGAGAAAATCCGGGACAAAACGACGCAGCATTTCTCCGAGGAAGGATCGCGACAGGTCGAAGGAGCGAGATAGATCGCGAGATCGCTCGCGCGATCGCAATAGGAGGTTAGTCATCGAAATTTTTTTTTGTAATAAAATAAGTTAGAGGTGTATTTTTTCGTGATAATGTAAAATTTCTTTCAGGAGATCTTCTCTGGATCGAGACAGGGATCGCAGGAGAGATCACGATCGTGATCGTTTGGATCGCTACAGCGGTAGCCGCAGTATGAGACCTCCGTCATCTCGACGAGCCCCCAGTTGGCGAAAGTAAGTTACTTTTATAAAATTTTTAATTTTAAGAAAATTTATTCGTAATTTAGATGAAATATTTTGAAGAAAAGAAATTGCTGTTATTTCTCGAAATTTATGAAAAGAAAAATATTCAGCCGACCAGTTGGCTGCGGGGCAAGACAGTTGCGACTTTTTTGAAATTTTGTTTATTTGTCCAAATTTAATTTTTTTGCACCAAAAAATCATTTATCCAATTAAAAGTAATTGCAAAAAAAAAAAAATAAATAAATAACCAAGAAAAATTTGAATTTCAGAAGTCCACCGCGCAGAAGTCCACTTCGCTATCGTCGCAGGTCACCGAGTCCAGGCGATCGCCGAAGGCGTCGCTCACCAGACCGTCGACGGAGATCATCCGAGCGTCGAGACCGTCGGAGGTCACTGGATCGTCGCAGCAGTCGTCGACGCTCGCCCAGTGATCGTGATCGCTCGAGCAGGTACGATAGATCTTCCTCACGCGACAGATCTAGCCGACGAGGTCGCTCCAAAGATCGTGGCGGTCGTCGGTCGCGTTCGAAAGACAGGTCGCCGCGCGACCGGTCAAAGGATCGCTCCAAAAAATCTCCAGAGGCGAAAGACACTAAGGATAAACCGCGGGACAAAAAGCCCGACGATAAGTCAAAAAGCAGTACGGATGCGCGCAAGGAGGTGCGCAACGGGCGATCTAAGTCGAGTAGCTCGGAAAGTAGCAACAGTAGTTCCAGTAGTGATGAAGAACAATCCACCAGGTGAGTGTAGTAGATATTTTCCGACTAATATACATATATAAAAACTGTCGTAAACTTGATTGTTTTTATTGAACACAGGCACTCGAAAATGACGAAATATTTCACTGTCTTAGTTTATTCCTCCCTCTGCCTATTTTGTTTTTCTTTTTTAATGCCTTATGATTTGCTGTTTAGAAAAGCGGCGGAACCCAAGATATTCCAGGAGAAACGTGAGCGTGAACAGCGCGAAAAGGAACAGCGCGAACGAGAGCAGCACGAGCGCGAGCAGCGTGAACGCGAAGCTGAAGAGCTGAAGCGCCGTGAGAAGGAGCGAATTGCTAAGGAGGAGGCGGCTAAACGTGCAGAAAAGGAAGCTAAAAAAGAGATAATTGTTAAAAAAGTCGAGACAAATGTCTCACCAAAGAAACTTCAAACTATTTCTCTTCCTGCTTCGCGACATCGGGTAAGCATTACCTTCACATTTTTTTTTTTTTTTTCTAGTTTTTCGGTGATAATTCGGTAAATAAGGAAAATAGTGAAAATTTTCATAAGAGTTGAATAATTGAGGATTAAATTTCCTACAAAAAATTTGATATAAAAATTTTTGTATTTCCTGTGGTTTTTAAAAAAAAATTTCAGTTTCAATTGAATTTATGATCCATTTATGTAATTTTAATTTTTTAGTATTCAAAAAGTCTTTCACGAACACCGTCGCCCTTCAAAAAAACTGAGGATATCCTCGCTGCAGCGGCAAAACAAAAGATTATCGCCGCAAAGTGAGTTGATTAATTATTTATTCAATTTATATTTACTCAAAAAATGATTTAATATGAATTATTTTACAGAGAGAGCAAGGACGAGTCGCCAAGGACAGTTGCACCAGTCGAAGGTTTTCAATTGAAGAAGGACGATCGATCTCTAAAATCGATAAAGTTGCCGATGGAAGAGAAAAAAGTGTCGTCGATAAAACACACAGATTTGTCGGTAAAAAAACCAATCGAACTCGTAAAAAAAATGAAAAAGGACAAGGTAGAGTCATCAGATTCCGAGGATAGTGAGGAGGACGTGCGGAAAAAGCAGCGAAAGAGTGAAAAACCACGAAAATATCGTAAAGGCTCATTGGATAATGAGAAAAATGAAAAAATCGATAGTAGCTCAGATTCTGAGATTGATCGTAAGCATGCTGATCAATTGAAGCGCATAAAAGAAATGTCACGCAGTGACTTAATTGACGATCGTATGAAAGATCGAAAAGATACAAAAAAACGTGATGAAAATGATCTCCGAAGAAAATTAAAAAAAGATATTGAGGAAGATGTGAAAAAATCTAAACGATTGCGCAAAGATTCATCGTCGGATGATGATGAACCAAAAATAAAAAAATATGTTAAAGTTGATGAGGAAAAATCACGTTCAAGAAAGTCAAAAAAAGATTCAAGCTCGGATGATGAGCCGAAAAAATCACGTAAACGTCGTTCAAGCTCGTCAGACACGGAAAAATCACGAACACGAAAGACACAGAAAGATTTAATAAGCGATGAGGAAACTCGATCAAAGTCGAAAAAAATTCGCAAAGAATCAAGTACCGAAGATGAAGACGTGGAAAAGGAGACAAAGAAAAAACGTAAAATGGATGACAGTTCGGATGAGGAAAAGATTAAAAAGAAGAGGAAAAAGAAGTCAAAAACAAGCACGAGTGAATCTGATGTAAGTTCTTGTTTTGTATTTAATTTAATTTTTTTTTGTTATTAATTTTTATAATAAAATAATACTCAAAAAAAAAATGTTTTTTTTTTATTTTTCAGGACAGTGAAGTCGAGGAGAAGAAGAAGAAAAAGGATAAAAAACACAAAAAACATAAAAAACATAAGAAACATCGTAAACATAAGAAGAAGAAAGTTGCGGATTCTGAGGAATCAGATGTAAGTGAAGGAAATACGGAGGAATTAGAAAAAAAACTTCGTGAAAAAGCGTTAAAATCGATGAAAAAAGGCCACAGTATCGAACGAAGTGACTGATATTAATGATTTTCGTATTTCGCCATTATATCGAGCGTATTCAAAAATTGTATCTATCACTTAAATGCATAATTTTACGAAAAAAAAAAGAAAAAAAAAATTTCAAAGTTCAATACTACTTTGATCATCATATTAATTGGATTATTTTAATCAAGTATTTCATTGAAAATAGTAAAATATTATTAATTGGAGAACATAAATTGTTCTCAACTTAATTAATTTAGTTGAGTTTAACGGGGTCAGACTTAGATATCAGATATATTATTGAGATGAAGAATAATCACTGAATAATTTTTTTTTATTCTTCTACAATCTTGAGTTTGTAAATTACCAACGCCTCATTTTATCTTATCAATTAATTGTAGAAATTTGGCACAATATCGAACAGTGTACACGTTATTCGCATATAAATAAATACATTTCAAATGATGAAAATACAGATTTTTTGTTTTATTTATTTTATTTTTTTTTTTTTTTCACAGTATATCAAATTGTGAGTGTTAAAGCGTACCGAGAATTGATTCGAAATCGGGTGTACAAACAAGGGTGTTAGATATCGGACCCAAATTTATCAATTCGCTATTTTCATCAGCTAATTTTGTTGCAATAACGTCCTGAAATAAAATTAATCAATTAAACTCTGAAATATCTTTCAAAAGTATGTTTTACGGCACCCACGAAAAAAAAAAAATTTTTATCCTTAAAATTAGACACGAATACAGAATCCCTTGGAAATTTCGTTTTTGTGATTTTTTTTTTTTTTTTTGTTTATTACTGATAACTCGATAACTAATAGAAATAATGAAAAAATATTATTTGAGTCAAACAATTAGAAATAAAATTTTCTAGAAAAAAATAAGAAAGTTTTTTTTTTTTTCTTTGTTTTTGGGATATCTTGAAAAATAAAAATTTCAAAAAACTGACAATATTTCAATAACTAAAGAAGTATTCCAAAAATTTATTAAACATTTTTTGTAGAAATTTTCATGGCAAATCATTTCTTTCTGATGATATTTTTCATTATTTCACTTATTTACTGAGTTATTGCAAAAAAACAAAAAAAAACCAAAATAAATCTTTTTTTTTTCTTTTTCATTTTAACAAAACTTCCATCGTATTTTCTTAAATAATTCGTAGAATTGCTGTTTTTCTGTCAATAAATATTCCACTTTACCTGTCTGAAACCCAGTTGAGAGCCAACATCAATAACCAAAGTGTTATTTCCTAAAACTAGTCGAGTCTTTCCAGACTGATGAATCTGAATTTTTCCTAAGAGTCCAGGCTGCAATGAGTTCAAAGTGCAATACTCATTTTTACTCTGCTTCTCAGCAGTATTTCCTTTAGCAATTTCTTCCTCACTGCGAAATCCCGGCAGACAATCTGGAAGCTATAAAAGCAAAATTACTTTAATTAATCTACACTATAAAAATTTCTCTTCCATCAAAAATATACCCTAAGCATCAGGTAACTCTCCGTTGCATTTTCCATAATTTCTGGCACACACGTCTCCACAATCTCATTTTTCTCCGTCGATTTTTTCAGAGGCTTAATCATCGGAGGCGCAACTGCCTGGCCGTTTTCTAAAATCACCGGTTTCACATCGATCTCCTCCTCCTCGACAACTTTTTTCCCAGTTTTTGATTCAGTCTTGGCTTCTTTCGCTAAAAAAAAAAACCAAAAATTGCAACGTAAAACCCAACCGAGATTCAAAGACGGAATTTTTTCATTGACCAAAAAATTCTCGACAAGATCTCGTGGAAAAATATCGAGATATTTTGAAATAATCAGCTTGAAAATACCTTCTTTAATTAGTGGCAATGCAACGGGACAGTTTTCGTAGTTTCCATCGGTTCCATCATCGATAAAATCATCTCGAAGTAACGCCTTCAAAGTCTCCTCCTCGTCGGCCTTGTCAATAACATGATTCAAGTTGAGTTTGGGCATATCAAGCGTTGGTTTGGCGTCTCTATCGCCGGATCCTCGACCGTATCCACCTCCTCTGCTGCCGCGAATAGCTCGAGGACCATCGCCGATGCCTTCGGAGAAGATACCGGTGCTCTGTAAATAGTTATCGTCAGGCATTTACGGAAAATCATGAGAGAAGACTGATTCCTATGGATAAATAATATTTTTAGATACTTGAATCGTCGTGGCAGTTTTTCCACGACCTCTTCCACGCTCTTGACCTCGACCACGACCTCGTCCTCTCCCTCGTGCTGTCTTGGTCTCAACTTTGACAGGTACAGCATCGCTGCGATGCAGAAAGAAACGTTAAATCTACGGTGGTTTGTAAAATCTCACCGATAAAATAGCTTACTCCTTTGACTTGGTCCTTTGGTGGCTTGTGTTTGGCCTGTAAACTGTTTTATTTGGCTTTGGCTTCTCAGGCTTCATATTTTCAATTAGCGTCAAATTTCGAGGCCTTCGGAAGGTCGTCAGTCGAGCTGAAGCGTCAGACTGTCCAGGTTCTGTTTTTATTCTTTCTAAAGATGCAGAATTTGACGTGGGATTCATCCTACTGGGACCCGGTGTCGAGTTTTCATTCGCTTTTTTTGAATCCATATGACGACGAGAATAACTGATGAATCGGTTAATCACTGATTTAACTGGATTTAACTGTATGACTGGTTTATAACCTACAATTACTACGAAGAGATCCAACTGTATATCCTTCAAGTTCAAAAATGCACATGGTGAAATGCGGGTAAAGAAGGAATGCACATAGTCATCCGGCCACAGGATTTTCACTGTTGGTAAGTGTATCAGTGTATATTTTTTTGCATCGTATGATGCAGCAACTGGTTTTAGACGGCGCCATTGTGTGAGTGGATTAATTAAATATAATTATTAGTGCGAGAGCTGTTGAAAAATCAGGTCTAATTAATTTTCAATGCATGAAAATATAATATTTACGTCCCGAACACATATGACGTAGCATAGGGCTTATATACCAACATTTACACGACTTTGTTTCAATCTGTGGCCGCTAGTTGTCATCAGGGACTCCGTGTCCGCGGTGTGTGCACAGTGCACGAGCCCAAATCAAATCTATCTTACCACGCGAGCGGTAAGATGGTTCGCGTGGAGGCTTCATCGACTTCCTCTACTTCTACGTGTGTAAAACTGGCCATTAATTTTTTTTCTCAAAAACCAAGCCCGAGAAGTACTTAAACGGGTAGAAGTTACATTGGTAGTACTTTTCATGGAAAAAATCCAGAACTTGGTAGAGATTACACTCAGGGCGATTGTCCGTATGCCGCCTCAATAGAGATAAGCGGGCGCGAAGTTGCCACGCTTCCGCATATAAAAATTCGGCTAACTCTGATTGGCCATAAGTAAACTATAACGGTTGAATTGAACTGAATATATATATATTTTTTCTTTTTTCTTTAAATTTAATTTATGAGCCCCTTATTATGTGCTATTAACAGGAAGACAAATTCCAATTAAGTTGATTGTTAATCCTCTTTTTAGTTGGTTTTACAAAAAAAAAAAAAATGGACGTAACTTTAGTTCATAGATCATAATCATGATATACATTTTTAACGAGAAAAAAAAATGTTTCACGCTTGAAAATCAAGTCAATCGATTGTCACAGAAGTAAAAATTGCAAAATAAATACCAACGAAACGAATTTAAATTCATGGAAGGAGAGAGATATCTACTTTTAGCACAATCGGCACAAATAACAACTAATAACAATATTTGACACATTGCTCTGGTTTTTTTCTATACAAGCTAAAAATTCCTCGGTATTTTTATCATCAGAAAAGCCATCACTACAACTTTTTATCATGCGTTTTTATCTAGTGCCGTATACATACCTTCCGTGACAATATAATGCATGATCCATCACCATATACTTTTTAAAGTAGAAAAATCTATTATTTACAAATAGAACCATATTGGTATCGTGAGGATAGTTGGATATGAGGTTTTACAAAAAGCGCATTGACGAGTAGCATGCGTGATAAATGCATGAAAGCTATACGGAGAATTCTTCAATATACCTGCCGAGCATCATCAGTCATTCCGCGGAATCGGCCACAACAATATTAAATATAGAACTGTCGATTTAGTATTGCTGATTGGCTGAAAAGCAATAAAAAATAAATCATGTCAACCAAAAAAGTAGTGTTAGCAGCTGTGTTTGTATTCATGATTTTGCAGTCACGCACTGAAGCAGCACTCCTGGACTTTGTACCAGCGGAGCAGACTGTCCCCGAAATTCACATCCGACTGGTAAGTACCACGATTTTCCAATTACAATCAAGATCTCATCGGGCACTGACATCTGCCAATGTTGATGCACATTCACCGCGGTTTCGGCAGGGGGAAGTGCTCAAGTCCTGCTTCCGCTCGCGCCTCAGCACTCTGGTGATCACGCGAGATCTCGATGACGTTGTCCGTGACATTTTGGACGACAGTGTCGTGGCCAACGTGTTTGTGCTGGACGACAACTTCGACTCCCTCCAGAGTCACCGGAACTTCCCGCGATGGCCCGTGTTCCTTCTCACTGCAAACTCCACGAGGACTCTGACGTCGATGCTGCAGCGGCTGAAGTCGTCGGCATTTTGGCACGCAGACTCGACGTTTTTTTATCGTTGACGTCCCGAAGGGAGGATGCGGCAGAGCATCGAGAATGCTGTGGAGCAGTTGGAAAATGAACCTGCTGTCGTCATTCTACATGTGTGAGGATGCCGAGGGTGAAGCAGTGCTGCACACCTTCAATCCCTTCACGAGCCGGGCTCCTGCATTCTGGAGAAAAGTCGAGACCCGGTCGGACGGGCGCTGGACCCTGTACAACCGCTCGCTTTCAGAAGGTACAGTTATTGTACATTTTTACGACTATTAAATTTCTTATTAATTAATTGTCACTTGTGCAGGTGAAGAAATCTGCAACGGCTTGGACTTTGACAAGACAGAGTTCCTCGATGGATACAACGTAAATGTAGGTACAAATTTGTTGCCAGGCGTGACATTGGAACCGAATGAAACATTGAATGTAGAAAATTTGTAGGAAAAAGTGTATTACGCTGATGCCGTGTGCCAGTCCGTTATTTGGGCTAAAATTAACGGCACACTCATAATTCATGTCGACCATGAACTGTTCGAACGTGATGGTGAACGAAGACGAATAATTGCTCACAAGTTTCATAGTTGGACGTATGACTACTCATTGCGGGGTTTTTCTGTCGAAATGATTAATAACGAAACGTTTAGTTTTACGTACCCATTAACTCTGTTTAGCGTGTCAATACTGACGCATCACAGACAATTTTTAACTCCAGCCGAAAAAATCGCAAAGTTTTACAGTTTCGGGGCCGTGTCTCTGACTGGTTTGGTCTTTCTCATTACGTGGATAGTTTTCATAATTCAAAAGAAGGGAAAAATGGAAGCGGCTCTAGAAATTCTACGGATGGCACTGAGCACCAGTGTACTGCGGCCGTTGCAAAAAATTTCAATTCGAATTTACCTGTTCGGTGTTTTGTGGCTGGTGCTCATTTTGAATGCAACGTTTCAGGGAAATATGTCGCTATTCTTGACGAAACCAACGAGGATCGACGTTGATATGGTGAAAGATCTGAAAACTCATCATTACCGCGTTCATATTCCCGAACAATATTATGATTCAGTATCTGAATACTTGCAAAATATTCCAAACAGTTCCCTGTTTATCGTTCCAGAAATCAGGTGTTACAAATATATTATTAGTGACACTAATGCAGCCTGCATTCAAGCTATGGCTACTATGTACTATGCAGCCAAGGAATATGATCTTCATATATCGCACAAGCCGATTGCAAAGTCGTATCGTCCATATCCGTACCGCTCCGACTGGCCACTGGCAAAAAAAGTAAACGCGTACATGTCGCGACTGATGGCTTCAGGCCTGTTACATTATTGGCTCGCATTGACCGAAAACGATCGTTTGAAAAAGTTGGAAACTCGCGAAAATGAAGCGACAGCTCCTGTTATTCGTAAGATCAAGTTGGCAGACTTGAATTTCGCTTTTG